>JAZKJV010003781.1:0-35844 GCA_037367405.1 Ottelia alismoides
TAATCAATCACCGCGCGAACACCGTCGATGGTGACGGAGCTCTCGGCGATGTTGGTGGAGAAGATCACCTTGCGCTGGCCGCCACCGAGCGGCGTCACGGCGCGGTCCTGCTCGTCGGGCGTCAGGTCGCCCGCCAGCGGCATACCGGTCAGTCCGTAGTTCTTCAGCACCGGCGCGCAAGCGTCCATCGCCTGGCGAATCTCGCGAGCGCCGGGCAGGAAGACAAGCACGTCGCCGGCGAGTCCTTCTTTCGCCAGCGTCTCGAGCGCGCGCGCCACTTGCTGCTCCAGCGTCTCGGCCGAAGCGGGCGTGTAGCGGATTTGGTTTGGATAAAGCTGCCCCTGGCTACGCAGCACCGCGCAGCCGCCCAGGTGAGTAGCGATGGGCGCGGCGTCGAGCGTCGCCGACATTACGATCAAACGTAGGTCGGGCCGGCGCGTCCGTTGCAAGTGCAGCAACAGCGCGAGCGCGAGGTCGCCTTCGAGATGCCGCTCGTGGAATTCGTCGAGCACCACAGCGCCCACGCTGTCGAGCGATGGGTCGCGCAGCAGGCGTCGCGTCAGCACGCCTTCGGTGAAGAAGCGCAGCCGTGTCTTTGCGCTCGACACTTCATCGAAACGAACCTGATAGCCCACCGTCTCGCCCAGCGTCTCGCCGAGCTCGAACGCCACGCGCCGAGCGGCCAAGCGCGCTGCGAGCCGCCGCGGCTCGAGCACGATCACGTCGCGGCGGCCGTCGAGCGCGAGCAGCGCTGGCGGCACGCGCGTGGTTTTGCCAGCGCCAGGCGGCGCTTCCAGCACGATGTTCGGCGCTTGCCGAAGAGTGCTCAGGAGCTCGGGGAGGACTTGGTCGACCGGGAGTGGCTGCAATTTTTCAGAGTAGGATACAATCGGTGCCGCATGCCGATCGAACGCCGCCGCCTTCTGCTGGCTCCCGCTGCCGCCGCCGCCGCCGCGCCGTCGACGCCGGTGCCGGTCATCGATAGCCACTTCCATCTCTACGACCAGAGCCGGCCGCAAGGCGCTCCGTTTCCCTTCGTGCCGAATCAGCCGCCCTTCCTGCCGAAGGACTTTCGCGCGTCGGCGCAAGCCGTCGGCATCTGCGGCGGCATCAAGGTGGAAGCCAGCCCGTGGGTGGAAGACAACCTGTGGGTGCTGACGCAGATCGAAAGCGAACCCATGATCGTCGGCATGGTAGGCAACCTCGATCCGGTGAAGCCCGAGTTCCGCGAGTACCTCGACCGCTACCGCAAGAACAAGCTCTTTCTCGGCATCCGCTACGGCAACGTCTGGAAGGAACATGATCTCGTCAGCGCCGTCCATCGGCCGGAGTTCATCGACAACATGAAGGCCTACGCCGACACGGGTCTGGTGCTCGAGGTCGCCAATCCGCGCGTCGACCTGATGGAGGCCACGCTGCGCCTGAAGGAGAAGGTGCCGGGCCTGCGCATCGTGCTCGGCCATCTTCAGGCGATGGGTCTGCCCGCCGACGCAACGTGCGCGCCGGCTTCGAGCGTACGCTGCGCGAGCTCAAGGCGCGCGGCGCTTTCGTCAAGATGTCGGGCCTTTACAAGCCCCGCACGGCGACGGCGCTCGACGCCAAGGACTATCAGCCAGTGCTCGACTTCATCTGGGACATCTTCGGCGAGGACCTGCTCATTTACAGCGGCCGCAGCAAAGCGACGCTCGAGATCCTGCAGGCGTACTTCCTGAAGAAGGGCCGGCCCGCGGCGGAGAAGTATTTCTGGAAGAACTCCGTGCGGGCGTTTCGCTGGGCGCGCCGGGATCCCGGTCAGCCGGATCCAGCGCAAGCGTAGTCGCTTTTTTCCAAGACGCCGCGCAGGCGGGCGCGTTACGCTGGTCCCCATGACCGCCTTCGTCCTCCTCGCGTGCTTCCTCACCGCCGGCCTCGATGACCTGGCTTGGATCACCGGAAAATGGTCCGGCCCCATCGGACGCGCCGTGAGCGAAGAGCTGTGGCTGCCGCCCGCGGGCGGCGCGATGCTCGGCTTGAGCCGGACGCTGGCGGGGCAATCGCATGGTGGCGTTCGAGTACTTGCGCATCGTCGCCCGGCCCGATGGTGTTTTCTACATCGCCCAGCCGGGCGGCCGTCCGCCGGTGGAGTTCAAGCTGACGCGCGCGACGGCCAACGAGGCGGTGTTCGAGAACCCGCAGCACGATATGCCCAAGGTCATCACGTATCGGCGCAATGCCGACGGCTCGCTGACGGCCACCATCGAAGGCGACGAAAAGGGCGAACATAAGAAGCAGGAGTTCCAGTTCAAACGTCTCGCGCCATGATCCGTCTCGCTGTCCTCGCCGATATCCACGGCAACCGGCGCGCGCTGGAGGCTGTGCTCTTCGCTGTCGAGCGCCTGGCGTGCGACGATGTCATCGACTTGGGCGATTGCCTGTCCGGCCCCTCGAAGCGGCCGCCACGGCCGGGCTCTTGATGGCGAAAGCCTGGAAGACGGTGCGCGGCAATCACGACCGCCAACTGCTCGAAGGCAGCCACGGCGCTTCCGACCGGGCGGCTCGCGCGCAGTTGGACGCCGCGCATGAAGCTTGGCTGCGCTCGCTGCCGCCGTCGCTCGCGTTCGAGATCGCCGGCACGGCAATCTACGCCTGCCACGCGACGCCCGCCAGCGACAAGCGCTATTTGCTCGAGGAGGTCCGCGAGACGGGCGTGTTTCTGAAGGACCCGGCGGCGGAACTCGCGGGCATCGAAGCTTCGCTGATCCTGACGGGACATTCGCACCTTCCGCGCGTGGTCTCGCTGGTGGATGGACGCACGGTGGTGAACCCGGCAGCGTCGGCCTGCCTGCCTATGATGACGATGCGCCATTCGTCCACTACATGGAGGTGGGGAGTCCGCATGCGCGCTTCGCGACGATCGACTTCGCGCCGGGCGGCGGCTTCACGGTTGCGCATCACGCCGTCGCCTACGACCATCTGGCGGCGGCGAAGGCTGCTGCGGCGAACGGGCGTCCCGATTGGGAGCATGCGCTGCGTACGGGCTTCGCTCTTCGGCCCGTCGCATGATCTAATCGAACGCATGACCCGCCGCCACGTGCTGGCCGCCCTGGCCGCCATGAAGCTGCCCGCCCACGCCTGCGATTGCCACATTCACATCGTGGGCGACCCGGCCCGCTTTCCCTTCGCCGCGCGGCGCGGCTATACGCCGCCGCCGGCCACGCCCGCCGATCTTCGCCAGTTCCATCGCGGGCTGGGACTCGAGCGCGTGGTGATCGTGACGCCCAGCGTCTACGGCACGGACAACTCTGCCACCGCCTGGGGCTTGAAGGAGCTGGGCAAGAACGCGCGCGGCATCGCCGTCGTCGCCGATGACACGCCGCTGAAGGAACTGAAGGCTTTGCATCAAGCCGGCTTTCGGGGCATCCGGCTGAACTTGGCCAACGCCGGCATCAACGATCCCGCCGTCGCACGCGAGCGCTTCACGCGGATGGCGGGCCGCATGAAGGAGCTGGGCTGGCACGTGCAGATGTTCACGTCGCTCGCCATGATCGAGAAGCTGGCCGATGCCGTGGCCGCTTCGCCGGTACCGGTGGTCTTCGATCATTTCGGCGGCGCTCAGGCATCGCGCGGCGTGGAGCAGCCAGGCTTCGCGACGCTGGTGGGCTTGGTGAAGAGCGGGCAGGCGTGGGTGAAGATCTCTGGCGCTTATCGCGCTTCCACGCAAGCGCCAGACTACGCCGACGTTCTTCCGTTCGCCCGCCGCCTGATTGAAGCCAATGCGGACCGCATCGTGTGGGGCACCGACTGGCCGCATCCTGATTCGAGCGGCGCGCGGCCGTTCGACCAAGTGGCACCGCCGCTTCCCGTGGACGATGCCCGTCTGCTGGCCCAGCTCGAGCAATGGGCGCCCGACGCAGCGGTGCGCACGAAGATCCTGGCCACCAATCCAGCCCGGCTCTATCAGTTTTCTTGAAGCCGGTGTCATCTTGGGGGCCGGTTTTGCGCATGATAGTCAGGACCCCTTATGGCCAAATCGAAATCCAAGTCCAAAAGCTCCGTCTCCCTGGAGAAGTTGAAGAACTTCGTCCGCACGCGTGGCGAGGATTACCTCGCCGATCCCAACATCTCGTCGATCGGCGTCGGCTACAAGGTGACTGGCGGCCGCCGCACCAATGAGATTTGTCTGCAGTTCACGGTGAAGCAGAAGGTGCAGCCGGAGCAGCTCGAAAGCGTCCATTCGCGGGCCATTCCCGAATCCATCGACATCGGCGGCGGCGAGCGCATCCCCACCGATGTGCTGCAGCGCGACTTCACCACGACCTACCTGGAGGTGCAGACGGAGACGGCGGCGACCCGGATCCGCAAGCGCCGGATCGATCCGGTGCGGCCAGGCGTGAGCCTGTGCCATCCCAGCGGCACCGCTGGCACGTTCGGCTGCGTGGTCTACGACAACCACAGCGGCACCCCCTATGTGCTGAGCAACTGGCACGTGCTGCACACGCCGCAGGGGCGCGTGGGCGACACCATCGTGCAGCCGGGTCCGGCGGACGACAATAATGTCTCCGCGAATCGCCTGGGTGCGCTGGTGCGTTCCCACCGCGGCGCGCCCGGCGATTGCGCCGTGGCCACCATGGAGGATCGCAACTTCAATGCGTCGATCCTCGAGCTCGACGTGGTGCCGGAGAAGCTGGGCGAAGCCGAGCTGGGCGACAAGGTGATCAAGAGCGGACGCACTACCGGCGTCACTCACGGCATTGTGACGCGCATTCACACGATGACCAAGATCCATTACGGCGATCGGGAAGTGGCGATTGGCGGCTTCGAAATCGGCGTGGATCCGGCGAAGAAGCCGGCCAATGGCGAAGTGAGCATGGGCGGCGATTCCGGCTCCGTGTGGCTTTTCAAGACGCCCGCCGGCAAGGCGAGCAACGTGATGGCCGGGCTGCATTTCGCGGGCGAATCCGAGGGCAACCCGGACGAGTACGCGATTGCCTGCTATGCGAAGTCGGTGTTCGACAAGCTGCAGATCACGCTGACGCCGCCGGCCGCCGAGGGCGGCACTGAGGCGCGAACCGGAGGCGCCGTGTCGCGCGCTGGCTTTGCCACTGGTTTTCTTTCGAAGCCGGTCGCGCTGCCGCTGATGAATGCGGCCAACCAGCGCAATGCCGTGAAGCTGGCCGGCAGCGCGGTGATTCCCTACACCCACTTCTCGCTGGCGCTGCATGCCCAGCGCAAGTTCGCCATTTGGGTGGCTTGGAACATCGACGGCGCGCGCATCCGCAAGGAAGGCCGCAGCGGCATTCCGTTCGTGAAGGATCCGCGTTTGCCCGCCAACGTGCAAGCGGGCGACGAGGTCTACAGCGGCAACCGGCTCGACCGAGGCCACATCGCGCGGCGCGCCGATCTGATTTGGGGCGGCCCGGCGGAGGCGCAGCAGGCCAACGTCGATTCGTTCTACTTCACCAACATCACGCCGCAGATGGACGACTTCAACCAGAGCTCGAAGGGCGGCCTGTGGGGTCAACTGGAGGACGCTGTCTTCGCCGACGCGAAGGTGGATCAATTGCGCGTGAGCGTCTTCGGCGGTCCGGTGTTTCACGATGACGATCGCGCCTATCGCGGCATCCGCATTCCTCGCGAGTTCTGGAAGGTGCTGGTGTTCGTGGAAGGCGGCGTGCTGAAGGCGAAGGCGTTTCTGCTGACGCAGAGCCTGGAAGGACTCGAGGCGCTGGACTTGCCGGAGTTCCGCGTCTACCAGGTGCCCGTGGCCGACATCGAAGGCCGCTGTGGCATTACCTTTGCGCCGACGGTGCGCACGGCGGGCAATCGAATCGAGGCGGTGCGGGAAGGCGTGCGCGCGCCGCTCGGCTCGTTGGCGGAGATCGACTGGTCGTAGAAGAGAAAACGGCGGGAGCCGAAGCTCCCGCCGTCTTTCTACCGGGCCGGATGGATCTCGGGGCGGTTGCCGACCCTTTACGCGCCTTAACACGTTCATGCGGTACTCTCTTTGCAGATGAAGGCTCGTCTTCCCCTCTTCTTCGCGATCGCCGCGTCGCTGGGCGCGCAGGATGTCCTCTTCAAGACCTCCTCGAACCTCGTTACGGTGACCGTTTTCGTGCGCGACAAGCAGGGCAAGCCCTTGCCGAATCTGAAGAAGGAAGACTTCACGCTGCTCGAGAACGGCAAGCCGCAGACGATCTCCGTCTTCGACTTTCAGAACATCGAGGCGGCGGTGAACGCGCCGCCGCAAGCGGTGCTCGAGACGCGTCCGGCGGCTCCGGCTGCGGCGCCGAAGCCGGAGCCCGAGGGGCGTGAGAAGTACCGGGACCGGCGGCTGTTGGTGCTGTACTTCGATTGGTCGTCGCTGCCGCCGGCCGACCAGGTGAGGGCAAAGGATGCGGCCGAAAAGTTCGTGAAAGAACAGATGACGCCGGCCGACCTCGTCTCGATCGTCAGCTTCAGCAACAAGCTGAAAGTGGATCAGGAGTTCACCAACGACAAGGACCTGTTGCTCGAGTTGATCCACAAGTATCAGTCGGGCGTGATGAGCGAACTGGCCGATGCGTCGTCGGCCGATGATCCGGACAGCTCCGACGACGCCGCTTTCGCGGCCGATGACACTGAGTTCAACCTGTTCAATACCGACCGCAAGCTGAGCGCGCTCGAGGACACGGCGCGCCGCCTGGGCGCGTTGCCGGAGAAGAAGGCGCTGATCTACTTTTCGAGCGGCGTGAGCCGCACCGGCGCGCAGAATGAATCGCAACTGAGGGCGACGATCAACGCGGCGGTGCGGTCGAACGTAAGCATCTATCCGGTGGACGTGCGTGGGCTTTCGGCCGACCCTCCCGGCGGCGGAGCGTCCTCCGGCGGCGGGCGCGGCACGGGCATTTTCAGCGGCCAGACGCAGGGCCGGCAGCGCGACCAGCGCATGCAGACGCAGGATACGTTGACGTCGCTGGCGAGCGACACCGGCGGGAAGGCGCTGCTCGACGACAACGAAATCACCAACGGCATCAAGCAGGCGCAGAGCGACCTGCAGAGCTATTACGTGCTGGGCTACTACTCGAACGACGCGCGCAAGGATGGCCAATTCCGGCGCGTGGAGGTGAAGCTCTCCGCCGCGATTCAGGCGAAGCTCGATTTCCGCAATGGCTATTACGCCGAGAAGGATTTCAAGGCGTTCAATAACTTCGACAAGGAGCGCCAGCTCGAGGATGCGATCACGCTGGGCGATCCGGTGACCGACCTGCGCCTGGCGCTCGAGGTGAACTGGTTCCGCTTCGCGAAGGATCGCTACTTCGTGCCGATCGCGGTGAAGATCCCGGGCTCCGCGATCCCGCTGGCGAAGAAGGGCGGGGCGGAGACCACCACGTTCGACTTCATCGGGCAGGTGCGTAATGCGCGCGGCAGCGTGCTGGCCACGGTGCGCGATGCGATCAAGATCCAACTGCGTGAACAGAAGGCCGGCAAGCTGCCGAACGCGAGCCTGCTCTACGACACTGGCTTCACGCTGGCGCCGGGCGATTACAAGATCCGCATGCTGGTGCGCGAGAACCAGACGGGCCAGATGGGCACCTTCGAAAGCAAGTTCACGATTCCGGATCTGAATGCTTCCAAGGACGCGCCGCGCTTGAGCTCCGTGGTGTGGAGCGGGCAGCAGATCGCCATCAGCGAAGCCGTGGGCGCGGCGAACAAGAAGCTGACGCAGAAGCAGAACGAGCATCCGCTGGTGCGGGAGAAGACGAAGCTGGTGCCGAGCGTGACGCACGTGTTCCGGCCGGGGCAGAAGCTGGCGGTTTATGCCGAGCTGTATGATCCGGCCAAGAGCGAAGAGGCGGGGTCGCTGGTGTCGGCCGTGGTGGGAGTGTATCAGGGCAAGAAGCTGGTGCAGCAATCGCCGCCGGTGCGGGTGTCGGAAGTGAAGGGGAACCGGGCGGCGGCGCCATTGTTGGTGGAGATGCCGTTGGGCAACCTGACGCCGGGCGAGTATCAGGCGCAGTTGACGGTGGTGGATGAAGTGGGGCGCAAGTTCACGGCGTCTCGCGCCCCGTTGGTGGTGTTGGCGAACCCTTAACGCTCTGCTGCCCGGCAGAGCTCGATCAGGAGCTCCTGGGTGCGCTCGGGGTCGGGGGCCTTTTCCGGCGCCTGCCATTCGCGCGAGGAGCCGGCGTCGAGTAGCACGCGTGCGACGGCGAGATGGCCGTCGCTCGGATGATGGCTCCAGCCTTCGGCGGCCCAGACGAGCGGTGACGCCGCGAACATGCCGTCGAGCGCGTGGAGATCGGCGCCGTGCTTCAGCAGTGTTTTCGCCGCCTCCGGATGACCCGCCATGGCGGCGCGATGGAGCGGCGTGACACCGTCGTGGTCGCGGGCATTGGGGTCGAAGCCGTTGGTCAGCATGGTTTCGAGGATCGCCGTTTGGCCCTTCTCCGCTGGGGTATGGAGCAGGAGATGATGCTCCGGCGTTAGTGTCGCTTGGGTAGTGGGTGTTCGGCCAGCGGTGCAGTCGGCGACGAAGCGCTCGACGTCGGTGAGCTCGTTGGAGACGCCGTGTTGCAGCAGCCAGTCGGCCACCGCGCAATTGCCATTGAGTGCGGCGACGGCGTGGGCATTGCGCCCGTCGCGCCGGCGAAGATGGAGATCGGCGCCGTGGGCGGCGAGCAACTCGACCATCGGCACAGGCCAGCGCTGGGCTGCCAGGTGGAGCGGCGCGTCGCCGTGCTGCTCCCAGGCGAGGTTCGGGTCGGCGCCGTGCTCGAGCAGCCAACGAAAGGCGGGCAGCGCTTCGTCGCGCGCCCAGCCCATGGCGTAACGCAGCGGAGGCAGGCCGCCGGGGATCCCATTGACGTCAGCGCCAGCTTCGACCAGCAACTCGAGCGCCTCGAGGTTGCCGCCGCCGAGAGCGAGGTGCATGGAGACGCCGTCGGTGGCTCGCGCGCCGCGGGCGAGCAGGAGCTCGGCCAGCGGGCGATGGTTCATGGCGATCAAGGCGCCCCACAGGGCAGTGCGCGGGAGCTCGGCGTGCCAGTTCCAGTCGTACTCGGCGTTGGGGTCGGCACCGTGGTCGAGCAAGACGCGCGCGGTGTCGACGGCGTGCTCGTTGGGTAGACAGGAATGGCAGACGTAGAGGAGCGGCGGCCAGTTTTGCGGGCCGCCTTTGTCGTTGGGCGCGATTGTCTTCAACCGCTGTTCGACGGCAGTGGCGTTGCCGAGGACGAGCTCGGCGAAGAGGCTTGCATGGGCGATGGCGGGATGACGCTCGAGCAGGCGGAGAGCCCGCGCGGGCGCGTTGCCGGTGGCGCAGCGGACGAACTCGTCAGCGGCGGCGGCGAAGCTCAGGGCGCGCTCCTCGATCTCCTGGCGCAGGCGGTTCCAGGAGGGGAAGCCGTGTTCGCGAGCGAGCACGAGTTGGGCGTCGTGCAGCGCGAGCGGCGTGGGAAGCGGTTGAGGGAAGCGGGCGAGCGAGTCGCGGTCGCCTTGCTGGGCGGCCTTCAATAGATTCTTGGCTTGCTTCTTGAGTTGCTCGAGCGAGGCGCGTTCGGGCAGGGGCAGTGGTGTCACGAAAACCTCCATGCTGATCGCCTGCGGTTCGCTGGGCAGGCGGCACGGTGTTTCGGACGTGCAACCGGATTGGCTTTACTGCACCAGCGGGCTTGGCCCTTCGCGCGAACCTGCGGGCGCCTGGAGCGCCACTCGCTTCAGGCTAGCAGAAGTTCTCAGAAGTTCAACTGGATCCTGAACGACATGAAGCGATCCGGAGGAGTTCTAGGGGAGTTGAGACTTGTCGACGCGCTTGCATTCTTGTACCGCGCCCGGTGCTGGCGCAGCGCAAGGACTCGATCCAGGAACCGTATCCAGTGGAACCGGTGGCGCTGTGTGTGGAGATCCTGTCGCCCTCCGATGCGATGAGCGAGATCCTGGTGAAATGCGAGGCCTATCACGCCTGGGGCGTCGCCGTCACCTGGATCATCGATCCCGATGAGCAGCGTGCGTGGATCTATGCCAAGGGCGAGCGGCCGAAGGAAGCCACCAGCGCTCTGAAGGCCGATGGCTTCGAGATCAGCGTCGCCGAGATTTTCTCCATTCTGAACAACTAAGCAGCCACGCCGGCCGCCGCGGGCGCGCGGACATGGAAGCGCCCGTCGAGCGCCGCGAGCTGCTCCATGATGCCGGTGTATTCGAGCTCCGCCATGGGCAGCATGGCCGCGCCGACGAAGCCCTGACGCCGCATCTCCACCGACTTCGCGGCGACGTTCTGCCGCACGGCGTCCCAGAAGGGATGCGCGAAGTTGTCCACCGGCTCTGTCAGCTTGCCGCCGTGGACGCAGAAGCCGAGCGAGCTGACCAGCGGCGGACCGTCGAAGTAGCTGGTGCCCGTATTGATCGCGACGGGCATCAGCGGCATTTGGTGCGAGCCACGCATGCCGCCGCCCACAAAGTGCCCGATGGCGAACGGAGCCAGGATCTCGCCAGTCGCTGGGAAGTTCATCTGGACGCGCACCAGCATGACGGGATCATCCTTGCCGGTGTACTTGCCCGCGATGTTGTGCAGGCGGCTGGTGGCCACGGCGACGGCCTGTTCGCCCGTCGCGCGGGACCAGATGGACTCAATGACGTAGCGCTCCGGATCACGGAGGAGCGTGGCGATTTGATAGAGCTGCTCCGGCGCGTCGAGTTCGATGACGCGGTCGCCTTCGGTGTGATTCACATCCATGATGACGAAGCGGAAGCCCTTCGCCATCCTGGGAGATAGCAGCAGGCCGGGCGTATTCATGGGGTCGGCGAAGGCGAGGTAGAGCGGCAGGTTGTAGGCGCCGGGGTCGGTTTTGTCGGCGGCGAAGAAGAGGAACGGTTCGTTGGGCCGCTCGTCGAACTCCATTTCGGCGACGGCGGGGCCCATGCCCTTCACGTTGCCGGAGAAGGAATCGACCAGGAGATCCTGCCCGGCGCCGTACAGACCTTCGAGCCTGGCTTCGCCGGCGCCGGCGCGGAAGGCGTCCCAGGCGAGGCGATGGATGTCCGGCGAGCCGACGCCGTGATGGTGGGTCATGACGAGCGCGATGTCGTCGCCGGTGTGGCTGAGGTAATGGTCCAGCAGCAAGTGATGGCCTTCATGCCGGATGATCTGGCTCACCGTCTCCTCGAGACGGCGGGACGGCGCGACATGGCCGCCAATGGAGCCAATGTCCGCCTTGATGACGGAAAGGGTGAGTTTCATGGGGGAGCCCTCCTTTCGGAAGCGGGGCTCAGTGGAGGACGGGTTCGGGCAGCAGCGACTGCGCGAAAGCACGCACCCGGTTGGTGTAGGCGCCGCTCGAGATTTCACCATCGTTGAAGATCAGCAGGTGATCGGGAGTGGCGGGCAACAGGTTGCGCACTTTGGCCAGCGCCGTTTCGGCGCCGTGTCCACCGTAGGTGACGAACAAATCGAGGTGGCGGCAGCTATCGGCATAGCGCCGCAGGAAGGTGCGCACGGGCGAAGCCAGATGGGCCACCCAAATGGGCCCGCCGACGAGCACGCGGTCGTAATTCGCGGGGTCGGGGCCCAGGTAGTCGATTTCCGGGTGGAGGCCGAAGAAGGCTTCGCAGGCGGAGCGGAATTGGCCCCAGCCGCCGTGGCGAGGCTGGCGGTCGCGAATTTCGGCCAGGTGGGCGCCGGTGGCGCGGGCGAGTTCTTCGGCGACGCGGCGGGTAAAGCCAGTGCGGGAGTAGTAGACGACGAGGGCTTTGGTCATGGCCAAATCCTCCTCTCTTCCGCTTTCGAAGAGCAATTCACTCACCAATCAAGCGGGCACGTTGTCCGGAGCCACTTTGTGGGCGAAGGCCCGGAGCTTCTCGTGCGCGGCGCCGCTTTGGATTTCGTCGTTGGAGATGCCGCAGATGGGGAACGGCTTGGCCGCCAAGCCGGTGGAGGCCGCCACCGCATCGGGCAGGCCCTGGCTCACATAGGTGAAGAAGAGCGCAGGCTCCTTGCATTGCGCGCCGAAGAGGCGAAGAAAGCCGCGCACGGGAGCGGCGATGCCGCCCGCCCACACGGGGGTGCCGATGATGACGCGGGTGTAGGCGGCCGGGTCTGGACCGCCGTACTCGATGGCGGCGCCCAAGCCGAGGGTGGCCTGCCACTTGGTGCGGAAGCGGCCCCAGAAGCCGGTGCGGGGATGACGGTCGCGGATTTCGCCGAGGTCGGCGTCGAGCTGGCGGGCCAGTTCCTGGGCGATGGGGCGCGTGACGCCGGTGAAGGAGTAGTAGACGACGAGGGTTTCGGTCATGGTCTGGAGGCCTCCTGCCTGGAGCTAGAGCAATCGGATCGCCATTGCGAACAGGCCCTTAACAATCCTTTACTCGACCGTCCGTTACATCGGGTGCGAGCCCGTCGTCTTGACTAGCAGGTGACGAGAAAGCAGTTTTATTTCCGCTGGATGTCGTGGGCGCTGGCCGTGGCCGGCAGCTTCGTTGTCGCGCAGCCGAACCCGAACCGGGTGATGGGCGTGGTGACGGAGGTGACGGCCGAGAAAAAGCAATTGGCCATCCGCGCCGACGAAGGCCCTCTTTATGGCGCCATGCTCTCCGAAGGTGCGAACGTGCTTCGCATCGACCCGGCCGAGCGGGACATGAGCAAGGCTGAAAAAGTCGACTTCACCGCGATCGCTGCTGGAGACCGTGTTTTGGTCCGGGGCGAGGTGAATGCGGAAAACAAAACCGTCATTGTCCGCACGCTGGTGTTGATGAGCAAGAGCGCGTTGAACGCGCGCGAAAAGAAGGAAACCGAAGCCTGGAAGATACAGAGCCTGGCGGGCGTGGTGAAGAAAGTGGATGCCGCGTCGCGCACCCTGTTGCTGACGGCACGCGCGAGCGGTCCGCCACCGGGGCCGGCGGCGATGACGGGCCAGACGGTGAGCGCCACGAAGGAGTGGACGGTGGCGGTGGCGCCGGATGTGTCGATGATGCGTTACGCCGATGGTTCGGCCAAGTACGCCGATGCGAAGCCGAGCTCGCTCGACGCCGTGAAAGAAGGCGATCAACTCCGCGTGCGCGGTCCGCGCAACGCGGAAGAGGCTACGGTGAAGGCGGAGGCGATCGTGTTCGGCAGCTTCCGGACCGTGGCTGGCGAGATCAAAGCCGTGGACGCGGTGAAGAATCAGATCACGGTGACTGACTTGCAGACGAAGAAGCCGCTGGTGATCGATATTGGTCCGGAGGCGACGCTGCGCAAGATGCCGTCGTTCGCGGGCGGCGGTGGCGGCGGGCGTCCGGGCGGTGGTCCTCCCGGTGGCGGTGGGCGGCCCGGTGGCGCGCCGGATTTGCAGCGCATGATGGACCGCATGCCTCCGGCGCAGTTCGGCGATCTCCAGAAGGGGGACGCCGTGATCCTCTCCGTGGCCCAGAACAAGGCCATTACCGTGATTGCGGGGGTGGACGCTTTGTTGCGCGCCTCGCCCACCGCGCTCGGCCAAATGGTGGCCGGGTGGAGCCTGGACATGGGCATGCCGCAGTAAAGGCATCGCCTCGAACGATCAACCGAATTTTCAATCAGGAAAACTACTGAACCATGCCTCGACTCCTCGGAGCCCTGCTCTCTTTCTGTCTTTTCGCTTCGGCCCAAAACATGGCCGACCTGCGCGGCGAGGTGACCGATCCCTCGGGCGCCTCGATTCCCGGCGCCACCATTACCATCAGCGGAGGCGGCGTGCGCAATCGCACGGCGTCCACGGGCGAGGACGGCCGCTATGTCATCACCGGTCTGCCGCCGGGCAAGTACACGGTGCGCGTGCAGGCGAATGGCTTCACGCCGTTTGAAGCGCGCAACGTCACGCTGGCCGCCGGACGCACGGTGGCGGTGCAGAGCAAGCTGGCGATTCAATCGGAAACGCAGACGGTGACCGTCGCCGAGGATGAGGCGATCAGCACGGATCCGGCGCAGGCCACGGCCGGCGCGGTGGTGCTGAAGGGCGAGGACCTGAATGTGCTGAGCGACAATCCCGATGATCTGGCGAGCGACCTGCAGGCGCTGGCGGGTCCTTCGGCCGGGCCCAATGGCGGCGAGATCTTCATCGATGGTTTCAGCGGCGGCAAGCTGCCGCCGAAGAGCGCCATCCGCGAGGTCCGCATCAATCAGAATCCCTTCTCCGCGGAATACGACCGGCTGGGCTTCGGCCGCATCGAGATCTTCACCAAGCCCGGCGCCGACCGCTTTCGGGGCAACGCGTTTTTCGGCTTTGGCGACCGGGTGCTGAATTCGCGCAATCCGTTTTCGCCGACGCGCGCGCCGTACCAGCAGCGCCAGTTCGGCGTGAACGTGGGCGGGCCGCTGAACAAGAAGTCGTCGTACTCGCTCGACCTGGAGCGGCGCAGTGTGGAAGAGAACGCGGTGATCAACGCCACGGTGCTCGATACCACTACATTCACGGCGCAACCTTTCAGCCAAGCCGTGGTGACGCCGCAAGCGCGCATCTTCTTCACGCCGCGCTTCGATTACCAGCTGAACGCGACCAACACGCTGGTGGGCCGCTACACGTTCTCCCACATGGCCAACGACAACCAGGGCATCGGCACGTTCAGCCTGGCGCAGCGCGCCTATGACACGCGCGACACCGACCACGGCGTGCAGTTGACCGAGACCGCCGTGCTGTCGGCGCGCGTGATCAACGAAACGCGCTTCCAGTATCTGCGCAGCCGCACGAACCAGACGGGCGACAACACGGTGCCGACGATCAGCGTGCTGGATTCCTTCACGGGTGGCGGCGCGCAGATTGGCCTGGCGTCGAACCAGAGCGACGCGATCGAAGTGCACAACATGACGTCGGTGGCCAAGGGCGCGCACACGTTGAAGTTCGGCGGCCGTGCGCGGTCTTCGTGGCTCAGCGACATTTCGCCGAACAACTTCGGCGGCACCTTCACGTTCGCCGGCGGTCCCGGGCCGGTGCTGAATGCCAACAACGAGGCGATCCCCGGGCAGGTGGCGCAGTTGACCTCGCTCGAGCGCTATCGGCGCACGCTGCTTTTCGCGTCGCTGGGCATGACGCCCGCGCAGATCCGGGCGCTGGGCGGCGGGGCCAGCCAGTTCACGCTTTCGGCCGGGAATCCGGGCGCCAGCGTGAAGCAGACCGACGTCGGGCTGTTCCTCGAGGAAAGCTGGCGCGCGACGCAGCGGCTCACCGTGAATGCCGGCTTGCGTTACGAGAACCAGACCAACATCTCGAGCAATTTCAACTTCGCCCCGCGCCTGGCCATCGCCTATGGGCTGGACGGCGGCAACGGCAAGCCCACCAAGACCGTGCTGCGCACCGGCTTCGGCATTTTCTATGACCGTTTCCAGCAAAACCTGACGCTGCAGGCGACGCGCTTCGACGGCCAACGCCAGCAGCAGTACTTCGTGCCGAACCCGGATTTCTACCCGAACATTCCGGCGCTCTCCACGCTGGCGGCCAATGTGCAGACGTCCACGCGCCGCATCGTCGACGGCGGGCTGACGACGCCCTACATCACGCAGTTCGTCTTCGGCATCGATCGCCAGTTGCCGAAGAACACCACGGTGTCGGTGAACTTCATCAACTCGCGCGGCATTCATCAACTGCGCACGCGCAACATCAACGCGCCGCTGGCGGTGACGGGCGTGCGGCCTTATGGCAACGTGGGCAACCTTTACCTGTATGAATCCACCGGCTTCCTGAATCAGCGCCAGGTGATGGTGAATTTCAACACGCGCTTCCATTCGCGGGTGACGATGTTCGGCTTCTATTCGAACGGCCACGCCAAGGGCGACACCGATGGCGTGGGTTCGTTTCCGGCCAACACCTATGACCTTTCGACCGAGTACGGGCGCACGTCGTTCGACATCCGGCACCGCGGCCTGATGGGCGGCATGATCCGGCCGAAGCTGTGGGGCCTGAGCTTCTCACCGTTCGTCATCATGAACTCCGGCGCGCCGTTCAACATCACCACCGGCCGCGATGCCAACGGCGATACGGTGTTCAACGACCGTCCGTCGCTGGTGTCCGGGCCGGGCGCGAACATCGTGTCCACCAGCTACGGCTACTTCAATCTCAATCCGGCGGCGGGCGAGCAGATCATCGCGCGGAACTATGGCCGTGGTCCGGCGCAGTTCACCGCGAACTTGCGCATGAGCCGCACGTGGGCGTTCGGCCTGAAGACCGGCGGCGGTAATGCGGCGGCGCCCGCCGGTGATGGCGGCATGGGCGGCCCGCGCGGAGGCTTCGGCGGTCCGGGCGGCGGTGGTCCCCCGATGGGTGGCGGCGGCGGTGGTCCGCGGGGCGGCGGTGGCTTTGGCGGCGGCGGTCCGCGCGGGGGCGGCATGTTCGACGGCGGCAACTCCGACAAGCGCTTCAACCTCACGCTGTCCGTGTCGGCGCGCAATCTGCTCAACCACACGAACCTGGGGATGCCGATTGGCAACCTGAGCTCGCCGCTGTTCGGCCAATCGAACACGCTGGGCGGCGGCTTTGGCGGCCCGGGGGGCGGCGGTCCGGGTGGTGGTGGTCCCGGCGGCGGTGGCATGGGCGGCGCAGGCAATCGCCGGCTCGAACTGCAACTGCGGCTGTCGTTCTAAGGGCGGCGCTCGAACTCCACCATGCCGCGGCCGTGGTGAAAGAAGGCGTCCGGACTCTGGCCACTGAACGCGCGGAACTCGTTGGCCAAGTGGGCTTGGTCGTAGAAGCCGGCTTCGAGCGCCAGTTGCGCCCAACGCCGGTGGTGGCCGGCGCGATAGAGAGCGATCAACTGCTGGAAGCGAGCGAGGCGCGCGAACTCCTTTGGCCCGTAGCCGGTGGAGGCGCGAAAGCGCCGCTGCCATTGGCGGAGACTGAGTCCGGCGGGCGCTTGAAGCGGCCGCCCGGCCTCGATCGCTGCGCTCACCGCGAGATCGGGCTGGCGACGGCGGAGGGCGCGCAACGCCGGCCAGAGCGCAGAGAAGGGATCCCGCGCGTCGCCCAGCGATTCGCGCGTCTGTCGCGCCCAAGCGGAGTTCGAGGGATCCTCGAGCGGAATCGCTCCCGGACGCCAGCGCACGCCGACGGCGCGCAGCGAGCCGAAGAGCTCCACGGCATGCGCGCGCTGCCCGGCCAGCAGGATGGAGGGCTGCCGTTGGCCCGCCTCGCGCGGCGGTTCGGCGAGATGAAACACGAGCTCCATTCGCCCATCGGGCAGGATGACTTCACCCGCGGGCGCCAGAGCGCCGTGGAGCAGCCAGGCCGTCTCGATCCAGGGAGCCAGATCCGGCGGCGGCGGAGAAGCGTGAAAGCGCATCAGCCCGCCTGGCGCTCGGCGAAATCGCCGAGGATGGGCAGCTTCCAGCGCTCGCCTTGGAGGGCGCGCCACATGAGCACCACCCAGAGGCCGAGCATGCCAAACCACAGCGCGACGGCGACCAGCGCGACGACCAGCTTGCCAAGCAGGGGCACGAAGAGCAGGATGCCGCCCAGGATGCGGAGCGCGAGCACGGCGGCGAAGCCGGTGGCGAAGAAGAAGACGGCCTGCAGGGCGTGGAACTTGACGAAGGGACGCGCGCTGTAAGGCGGCATCAGCAGAAAGAGAATGGCGGAGAGAGGGGTGGCCAGGTAGCAGAGCGCGCCGGCGGCTTTGTCGGAAATGGGCTGAGCGGTGGTTGGGGAGGCCAAGCAATTATCTTATGCCGGTGGCCGCCCAGCGAGGAGAGTGTCGATTTTTCCGAGCAAACGAGCGAAGTCGATGGGCTTGGTGTCGTAGTCGTCGCAGCCGGCGGCGAGGGCGTTCTCGCGGTCGCCCGACATGGCGAGGGCCGTGAGAGCGATGACCGGGATGGCGGCGGTGGCGGGGGAGCGCTCGAGGGCGGCGGCCACTTCCCAGCCGGTCATGACGGGCAGGCTCATGTCGAGCAGGATGAGATCGGGCAACTCGGCGTTGGCGCGGGCGAGGCCTTCGGCGCCATCGACGGCGGCGATCACTTCGAAGCCGCGGCGCACGAGGCGCTTGGTGAGCATGTCGCGATTCATGTCGTTGTCTTCGACGAGCAGGATTTTAGGCATGGGGCAGACTCCGGGACGCGTTGGACGCCAGGGCGCGGAGCGCCGTGGTGAGCCGTTCGCGGTCGATGGGTTTGGTGAGAAAACCGGCGGCGCCGAGCGCGAGAGCGCGGGTCTTCTCGTCGAGCACGGTGAGCATGAGGACGGGAATGGCGGCCAGGCCAGGATCGGCGCGCAGGCGGCCCAGCACGCTCCACCCGTCGAGATCGGGCAGCAAGGCGTCGAGCGTGATGAGATCGGGCCGGAACGAGGCGGCGAGGGCCAAGCCCTGTTCGCCGGTGGCGGCGCCCGCGATCTCATAGGGTTCGCGCTGCAGATAGCGGCGGATGAGATCGTGAACCGTGGGATCGTCGTCGATGACGAGCAGACGCCGGGCGGGCGCGGAGTGGAGAACCGGCGCGGCGGCGGGGCCATCGGCGGCGGCGGGGCGCACATCGACCGGCAGGCGGACGAGGAAGCAGCTGCCTTTTCCCGGAGTGCTGGTGACGGTGATATCGCCGCCCATGAGTTTGCACATTTCGCGGCTGAGGGCCAGGCCGAGGCCGGTGCCGCCGTAGCGCTGGGCGATGGAGGAATCGGCCTGGGTAAAGGCGGAGAAGAGGCGGCTCAACTGCTCGCGCGTCAGGCCGACGCCGGTGTCGTGGACGGCGAACTCGATCCATTCGGCGTGGCGCGCGGCGTGCAGGCGCACCTCGCCGCCATGGGTGAACTTGCAGGCGTTGCTCAGCAGATTGAAGAGCGTCTGGCGCAGCTTGGTGACGTCGGCCCGCAAAGTTCCGAGGCTGCCTTCCTGCTCCAGCACGAAGCGATTGCCGTTCTTGCGGGCCAGCGGCTGCACGATGGCCGCCACTTCGCGGAGCAGGTGCGCCGGGTCGAACACTTCGAGGCAGAGGTCCATTTTGCCGGCTTCGATCTTCGAGATGTCGAGCACGGAACTGATGAGGCCGAGCAGATGATTGCCCGCGGCGTTGATCTTGCGGAGGTCGGGCAGCAACTCGCCGAGTTGATCCTCTTCGGCGATTTCGGCCAGCATTTCGCTGTAGCCGATGATGGCATTGAGCGGGGTGCGCAGTTCGTGGCTCATGTTGGCGAGGAAGGCGCTTTTGGCCTGGCTGGCGGCCTGCGCGGCCTCCTTCTCCTGGACGAGCGTTTCGGCCATTTTGCGCTCGGTGGCATCGCGGAAATTGACGAGCACGCCGGCGACGGCGGAGTTGTCGAGGAGGTTGTGGAGAGTGGCCTCCACCACGGCGCCGGCATCGCGGCGGAGTTCGACGCGCTGGACGCTGCCGGGAGCGGCGAGGGTTTGGGCGAACACACGGGCGGCGGTTTCGCGATCGGGCTCCGGGAAGATGGCGAAGGCGGCGCTGCCTTCGTAGCGGGTGGCGGGAAGGCCCAGGACGCGCTCGCAGGAAGCGCTGGCGTAGAGCACCTGCGCGGAGGAGTCGAGGATGGCGACGACGTCGGAGGTGTTTTCGATGAGCGAACGGAAGTAGAGCTCGCGGCGAGCCAGGGTCGCTTCGGCCTGCTCGAGGCGGGACTCGCGAGAGGCCACTTCGCGCACCATGGTGGCGAAGCCGCGGGCGAGCTGGCCCAATTCATCGCGGCGGCGGGCGGAGGCGTCGAGCTCGCCCACCCGCTGGTAGTTCTGCGCCGCCACTTCCGCGGTGACGGCGGTGAGGCGCTGCACGGGCTCGAGAAAGCGTCGCGCGACGGCGAGCACGATGAGCACGATGGCGAACACGGCCACGGCGCCGGCCGCCAAGGTGCGCAAGGCGAGATTGCGGGCGGGCGCCAGAATGACGGCCTCGGGCAGGCTCATGGCGATGGTCCAATGCGTGAGGGGCGCGGTGGACCAGAAGAGGCGGCGGCGTTCCCCCTTCATGGAATAAACGGCTTCGCCGGCGGGGCGGCCGGCCAGGAGGCTTGCGTCGGGCAGGTCCTCGGGGCGCAAGCCGGCGCGGCCTTCGCCGAGCGTCGCCAGGGCGTTGGGATGGCTGATGAAGGAGCCCTGGCGGCTGACGAGAAACGAGTACTCGCCGAGATCGGCGCCCGGGCGCAGGCGCAGCTGCGCGGCGATGGCCTGGATGAGGTCGAGCGAGAGATCGGCGCCGGCCACGCCCCAGGTGGTGCCGCGCCCGTCGCCGAAGGACTTGGTGACGCTGACGAGCAGGGTGCGGGAGCCATGGCGATCGAAGAAGGGCTCGGAGACGAACAGATGGCCACTGGCCTTGGGTCCCTGATACCAGCCGAGATTGAGATCGCGGACGCCGGTGTGGGGGGCGACGGCGCGGGGCAGGCTCTTGCGGTCGACCCAGGGCATGGCGCGGATGCCGCCGGCGGGATCCTCGAAGGCGACATAGACGCCCCAGGCTTCCTCGGGATTCACGGCGTCGAGCAGATGGGCGAGTTGGGGGACGAGGCGCGGATCGGGATCGGGGCCGCGCGCTTCTTGCGCGGCGGCCAGCGAGCGCACCAGCACGCCGACGCGGTCCACGTAGGAATCGAGAATGGCGGCCGTGGCCTGCACCTGCTTGGCGGCTTCCTGGCGGGTCTGCTCCTCGAGCGAGCGGCTGGCGGTGTCGTAGCCGAGCCAGATGGCGGTGATGAGCAGCGCGCAGGTGGCGGTGACGATGTAGGCCACCAGTTTCTGCGAAAGCGTGCGGGGAGCGAAAGTCATCGGGCCACTCTCAGAAATGGAGCTTGAGCGCGAGTTGGAGCTGGCGCGGGTCGAAGGAGGAGACGAAGGAGAAGGGATCGGTGGGGTCGCCGCGCAGGCCGGTCAAGGGGCGGGGCAGGGCGGCGGCTGTCACCTGGCCGGCGACATTGTTGATGCGGCGAAAGTTGGTGCGGTTGAGGAGATTGAAGCCTTCGGCGATGAACTCCACGGCGCGCTGGCCGTCGCGGCCGAAGGCGAAGCGCTTGGCGAGGCGGGCGTCGGCGGTGAAGAAGGCGGGGCCGCGGCCGATGTTGCGGCCGGCGCCGGCGGGCCGCAGGGAGTTGAAATCCTCGCCGGTGACGACGTTGAACGGGCGCCCGGAGGATGCGATCAAGAGGGGCGCGAACGTCCAGCCCGCCGGCAGGCTGGCGATGGCGCTGACGACGAAACGATGCTGCTGGTGAAAAGTGGACAGGGCGCGCTCGAGGCGCGGCTGGCGGGAATCGTCCGGGAGGAAGTTGATATCCGTCACTTCGTCGATCGACTTGCTGAAGGTGTAATGGGCGTTGGCCTGCAAGCGGCGGGCGAAGCGGCGGGTGAATTGCGCGGTGCCGGCGTGATAGAAGGAGTTGGCCGCGCTCTCGTAAGCGACGAGTTGCGAGATGGAGGGATCGACGCGCGGCGGGGAGCCATCGGGCAAGCGGGGGCCCGGCGCGGCGTTGAAATCGCGCAGGCGCGGCAAATGGAGGCCCCGGGTGAAGAGATAGGAGACGGAGAGCGCATTGGCGCCCAGGGCGCGCTCGAGTTCGATGCTGCTTTGCTGCGAATAGGCATGCACGAAGTGGCGGGGCCGGGCGAACAGAATGCGGTTCGGGAACGTGCTATCGAGGCGGATGCCGAAGGGCGCGAGATCGGCGGCGGTGATGGCGCGGCGGCCGAGGATGCCGCGTTCGAGGAGCGAAGAATAGATGTCGGACGAGCGCAACGGCTGGCCGGTGGCCGGATAGAGCAGGCCGGGAACGCCGGACAAAGGCACGATGACCTGGGTGTAGCTCGCGTCGGTTTGGAGGGCCGTGGCGGCGGCGAGTTGGGATTGATGCGGCAGGAAGTAGAGGCCGTAGCCCGCGCGCAGCACGCCGCGCTGGCGGCCGGTGAAGTCCCAGGCGAGACCGACGCGCGGAGCGAGCCAGTGACGGTCGTCGCGGCCGAGTTCCACCGGCGCGCCTTCGAATTCGGCGCGCAAGCCGGCGTTCAGGGTCAGGCGCGGATGAAGGCGGACGACGTCGTTGACGAAGGCGTTGGCGCGGTGGAACCAGCCGTTCCAACGCGGGTTGCCGAAGCCCTGGATGTAATAGGCGGGGATGCCGAGGTTGAAGGCCTGGATCGCCTTGAGCGGAATGTCGAGGGCGCGGAGCAGGCGGTTCTGGCCTTGGAGCGCGGCGCGGATTTCCGCCGAGATGGCCGGGCCGCCGCCGAGGAACTCATAGAGCGAGCCGAGCGGCAGATACTCACCGAAGCCGAAGCGGCCGCCCGAACTGATGCCGGCGTGGACGCCGGCGCGCACGGGGTTCAGCCCGGCGCCGAAGCGCAGGCTGTGGACGCCGCTCGCGAAGAAGAACGTCTGGCGTAGCTGGCCGTGCCACTCGCCATAGCTGCTGGGCAGGGTCCAATCCTTGCCGAAGAAACCATAGCCGCTGATGTCGAGACTCGGGCCAACGGAATCGCGATTGCCGGCCGCGAAGCGATACCGGTTCAGCAGCAGGCGCGTTTGGCTGACCAGGCGTGGGCTGAGCACCCAGGAGTGGTCGAGGAGGAGAGTTTGATCGCTCGAGGCGGAGAGCACGCCGCGGCTGTAGCCATTGAGGCCCTCCACCTGGGCGTTGTCGCTTTGGCCCGTGCCGGCGTTGAAGCGGAGGAAGAAGACGTTGTTGTCGGTGAAGCGATGGTCGAGGCGGAGCGAGCCGGTTTGGGCGGATTCGGCGAACGGGAAGGTGCCGCGATTGGCGTTGAAGAGGGCGATGGTGGCGGGGAAGTTGGCGGTGTTCAGCAACAGTTCGGTGAGCGCGCCGAGCGTCTGGAGGCGGGGATTCGGCGAGGCGTTGAAGAAGTTCGCCAGATCCTGCTGCGTGTCGCGCAGGCGCCAGAAGGCGCCGCGTTCGCGGCCGACGGGGACGAAGGCGGATTCGTGCCGGTCGAGGCGCTCGAAGGCGGCGAAGAAGGCGGTGCGGGAGCGGCGCAGCGGTCCGGAGAAGGTGAAGCCGCCCTGCGAGCGGGTGAAGGAGGCGTCGCCGGCCGGATCGAAGGCGTTGCGGGCCTGGAAGGAGCGCTGGCGGAGAAAGCCGAAGAGGGTGGTGTGAAAACGGTCGCCACCGGCTTGGGAGACGACGTTGACGATGCCGCCGAGGCCGCCGCCGAATTCGGCCGAGTAGTTGGCGCGCTCCACTTGGAATTCGGCGACGGCCTCCTGGCTGATGGACGCGCGGACGCCGCCGGTGTTGGTGTCGTTTTCGCCGCCGTCGAGCCAGAAGACGTTGCCGCGGCCGTTGTTCCCGCCGAAGCTCAAGCCCGAGTGCGGCGCCTGCACCAGCGGCGCGTCGGTGAGGCCGACATAGTCGTTGACGGAGGCGACGCCGGGGGTGAGCACGGCGAGGTGGAGATAGCTGCGGCGATTCACGGGCAACGTGGTCAACTGGCGGCGGGTGATGAAGTCGGCCTGCGGCGTGCGGCCGGGATCGACGACGGGCTGGTAGCGGATCACTTCGGGCACCGGCGGTTCGAGCGTCACGTCGCCGAGCGTGGCGGGAGCGTCGGCCGTCAGGCGGCGTTCGGCAAAGCCGGGCGCGGTGAAGACGAGCTCGTAGCGGCCGGGCGGAAGGTCAGCGCGCCATTCGCCGCGGGCACCGGCCTGGAGCTGGAGCGGGGGTTGGCCGGCGACGGTGATGCGCGCGGCGGGCAGCGGCTGGCCAGCCGGAGACACGAGGCGGCCGGCGAGTTGGGCGCGCGCGAAGCCGGCCAGAAGCAGGAGGGCGAAGAGTGATCTCATAGCTGGAATTGGAAGCGGAGCGGCCCTGTGGCCTTGGCGGGTTTTCCGTCGGCCTCGCAGCGGAAGCGCCATTTGCGCACCGCCTGGAGGCTGGAGCCGGTGAGGAGGGTGTTACCGCTGACGATCTTGACCTGGTCGACGGAGCCGTCGGGCGCGATGGAGACTTCGAGCTCGACGGTGCCGGTGAGCCGGAGCTGGCGGGCGACGGCGGGATATTCGGGTTCCACCTTGTAGGTGGCGGCCGCGCGGAGTTCGGCCTCGGTCCAGCGCAGCACTTTCTCCTGGGCGAAAGCGGGCCAGGCGGCCAGGCAGAAGAACGCCGCCCATTTCATGACGACGTCTCCGGCTGGTGGCGGGCGAGGCTTTGCTGAACGCGCTGGCGCAGGCGAGCCGGGTCGAAGGGCTTCGTGAGATAGTCCTCGGCGCCGAGTGCGAGGCAGCGTTCGGCGCTGGCCACCTCATCGAGCGCCGACATCATCAGGATCCGCAGGCCCGGCAGGCGGCCGGCCTCGCGCAGGCGGGTGAGCACCGTGTAGCCATCCAAGCCGCCGGGCATCATGACATCGAGCAGCACGAGGTCGAAGATCGAATCTCCGGTGAGCAGCGCGAGCGCTTCCGCGCCGGAGGTGGCGCGCGTCACCTGGCAGCCGTCGCGTTCGAGATGGCGGGCGAGCAGTTGGCCACCGAGCTCGTTGTCGTCCACCAACAGCACGCGCGCCGGCGGCGCGGCGTCGCCCTCGAGCAGTTCCGCCAAGGCGGCGGCGGCGGCGCGGAGCCGCACCAGATCGTCCCGCTGTTGAATGGTGAGAGCGCTCTGGTGGAGGCGATACGCGAGTTCATGGACGGCGGCCAGAGCGGGCGCGCAGGCGGCGCGGAGCGAGGCCAGGGGCGGCGGCGGACCGCTGGCGCGGGTGAAGTGCGCCTCGATCAGCGCCTGCAATTCGCGGCTGGTGCGCACGATGTCCACGGCGGGCGCGAGGCCGTCCTCCGCCAGCATGTCCGCATAGCCGGCGAGGTTGTTGATGGGCGTCAGCAGGTCGTGCCGGAGCCGTGCGGCGGGCGTCAGGCTGACGGCTTCGGCGCTGCGATAGCCGGCGATGGCGGCCGATTCGCGCAGCTTCCAGCGGAGCGCGGGGGCGCGCCCCATCAGCGCGGCGAACTTCTCGCGCGGCAGCACGAGCAGCGTGGAATCGGCCAGGGTGCGGGCCGACGTGAGCAGGGGCGCGCCGGTCAACAGCGAGCTTTCGCCGAAGTAGTCGCCATCCTGGAGGACTTCCACGCGGCGCTGCTGGCGCAGAAGCTCCACGGTGCCGCGGACGATGATGTAGAACTTGTCGCCCGCGTCGCCTTCCTGCAGAAACAGACGCCCGGGGGGATATTGCTCGGTGAAGAGCGAAGCCGCCACGTCGGCGAGCAGGGCGTCGTCGAGCCCGGAGAGGATGGGGAAGTCGCGCAGGCGGGCCGGATCGATGCGAGCGCCGCCGCCGGAGGAATCGAGCGTGAAGCCGCTTTGCTTGCGCCAGAGGCGGGCGTACGCGCCGTCGCGGGCCAGCAGGGCGTCGTGGGTGCCGGCCTCGAGAATGCGGCCGCGCTCGAGGTAATAGATGCAATCGGCGCCGCGGGCGGCGCCCAGGCGATGGGTGACGGCCAGCACGGTGCGGCCGGGCGAAATGCGGGCAATGGTTTCGTTGATCAGATTCTCGCTGGCGCTGTCGAGCGCGGAGGTGGCTTCGTCGAGCACCAGCACGGCGGGCTGGCGCAGCAGCGCTCGCGCGATGGCGATGCGCTGGCGCTGGCCGCCGGAAAAACGCTGGCCCGCCGCGCCGGAGATGGTGTCGTAGCCGGCGGGCAAGGACGCGATGAAGTCGTGGATGCCGGCCTGGCGGGCGGCTTCCTCCACCTCGGCATCGGAGGCGGCCGGGCGCGCCACGCGAATGTTTTCGCGCAGCGTGGTGGGGAAGAGATGGTTCTCCTGAAAGACGACCGCGAGCTGGCCGCGCCAGGAATCCTGCGTGACGGAGCGGAGATCGTGCCCATCGATCCGGACGCAGCCCTCGGCGGGATCGTAGAAGCGGAGCGCCAGCGTCAGAATGGTGCTCTTGCCGGAGCCGCTGGGACCGACGAACGCCACGGAGCTGCCGTGCGGGATGCGCAGGCTGACGTCTTCGAGATTCCGCGGGCCGTCGCCATAGGCGAAGCTGACGTGTTCGAACTCGAGCGCGTGACTGATGGGCGGCAGCGGGGGCGCGCCCGGTGCATCCTCGACACTCGGCGCTTCGGCCAGCAGGCTTTCAATTCGCGCGAGTCCGCCGCTGGCCTGCGCCAACTGCGGCAGATATTGAGCGAGGTAGGTGATGGAGGTGACCAGCGTCAAGAAGAGCGTCTGAAACGCGGCGAAGGTGCCCACCGGCATTTGGCCGCGCCACACCAGCCAACCGCCGGCGCCGAGCACCACCACTTGCAAAATCTGGGTGCTGAACCCGGCGGCGCGTTCCATCAAGAGCGTGAGAAAGCCGAGCTCCTCGCCCGCGACGGCGGCGCGCAAGTTGCAGGCGTGGAAGTCGCGCAGCGCCCGGTTGCGCAGCGAGAACGCCTTGATGAGCGGCTGCGCGGCGAGGTTCTCCTCGACGGCGCTCAGCAGGTGAGCTTCACTCTCCTTGCGCCGCTGGGTGGCGCGCGCGGTGGGCGCGGTGAGATAGCGGGGGCCCGCCAGCGCCAGGGGAAAAGCGAGCAGCGAAAAGAGCGCCAACTGCCAATCGAGCGCGAAGACGAGGACGGTGGAGAGCGCGGCGTCGAGCAGCGGGAGCAGGCCCCAGGGGACGCCGTTGAGGAGAGTGCGCTCGAGCTCGACGAGATCGGAGGAGAAGTGCGTGAGGAGCCCGGCGGTCGGGGTGCGGGAGTAGAAGCCGAGCGAGAGCCGCTGCAGGTGGTCGAAAAGCCGGAAGCGCAGCGCGGCGATGGCGGAGCTGGTGAGGCGGGCGTAGAGACGATCGCGCCACAGGCCCGCCACGCCCACCGTGAAGACGGAGACGACGAGCGCCAACACGATCCAGCCCAGACGCTCGGCGGCCGCCGGGTGGCCCGCGCCGTCGATGAGCGCCTTGAAGCTCAGCGAGAGCTGCGCATTCAGGCCCATGTCGAGCAGCGAGATGAGCACCACCGGCACCAGGCGCCGGCGTTCCGAGAGCGCGAGGGTCCACAGGCGCTTCATTTGGCCGCCGGGGCGACGTTGACCAGCGCCGGATCGGGTTGGGCGGGCACTTCGGCGCCGCGCGGGTCGACGAGGCGGGCCGGGACGGCGGCCAGGAAGCCGCTGCCCGCCGTGATGGCCTGGAAAGTGAAGGAGGCGAGCTTGTCCACGCCGGCGGCGCGGCGGCCGAGCGGAAGGGAGAGCGTGCCGGAATCGGCCGGTTGGCCGGTGACCGGCTTGATGCCGGCGGGGGCCACCGCAGAGCCGGGCTGCGAGGAGACCAGGCGCAGCGTCTTCGTGTCGTACTGAAAAACGACGCTGCCTTCGGTGGTCTCCGGCGCCTTCAGCATCAGGTCGACGGTGAAGGTGGCATTCAGGGCGGCGTTCACCGGCGATGGCGAAAAGTAGAGGCGCGGACCGGCGTCGGCGTTGGGCGCGGGCGGCATGACGAAGGTCTGGCCGGGGGTGGGCGGCGGCGGCGCGGGCGCGCCAAACGGAGTGGGCGCGGGCGCCTGGCCCGGGGGCAATTCGAGCGTGCGGCGCTCGCCGGCGGGGGCGGCGGGGCGGGCTTCGTCCTGGTAGCGTAGGCGCACCACTTGATCGCTGCCGGAGGGCAGGCCCATCAGATTCACCTGGCGGATGTCGGGCGCGCGGATGATGTGCGGCACCAGCAAGGTGAGCACCTGGAACTCGCTGCGCTGAAGCTGTTCGTTGGTGAAGAGGCGGCCGACGCCCGGCAGTTGCGACAGGCCGGGAATGCCGCTGGTGGTCTTCAAATCCTGGCGCTGCGTGACGATGTCCCAGAAATTGACTTCGCCCTCCTTCACGCGGACGTCGGCGACGCGCTTGCGCTGGGAGATGACGGGTTGCAGGACGCCGCCCAGGTCGACGCGGTCCGCGACGGACGAAGTGTCGGATTCGATATGCAGGCTGACCTCGCCGGGCTCGTGCACCTTCGCCACGACGTCGATGTTCAGCCCGACATCGAAGTATTGGAACTGCGTATTCACGAGAGCGGAAGTGCCGCCCAGCGCGCCCGGGCTGAAGCTGCCGGTGGCGTAGGGCACCTTCTGCCCGATGCGCAGCGTCGATTTCTGGCCTTCGATGGTGCGGAGTTCGGCCTTGTCGAGTACCTTGGTGCCGCGCGTTTCGAGCAACGCGTTCAGCGCCGCGCCGGGCAGAGTGACGCTGTAAATCGCCCGCGCTGAGGCGGCTCAAGGCGTCGAGCGGGACGCGGGGCGCGGCGGGAGGCATTGGCTCCCGCCAGCGGACCGGCCAGCGCGGCGCTGGGCGAAAACAGCGCGTTGGCGTTGGCGCCGTTGAGGCCGAGCGCGACGCCCAGCGTGCGCGACCAGTTCTTCGCCACCGACAGAATGACGACGTCGATGATCACTTCGGCCTTCGGCTTGTCGAGATCGGCGACGATCTTTTCGGCCAGCGCCAGACGGTCGGCATCGGCGCGCGCGACGATGACGCCCTGGGCCGGATGCACCTGTACCTTGCGGATGTCGGTGACGGCCTTCAGCGTCTGCGCGATGTCGTTCACCTCTTGCGGGCCGGGCGAATTGGTGACCCAGAAAGCCTTCGTGATCTGCTCCTCGTAGGCGCTGCGGCGGACGGCGTCGTCGTTGGTGACGAAGATGGTGTCGGCCGAGAGCGCGCGCCAGAACGATTTCGAGGCGAGCGCCACGTAGTCGAGCGCTTCGGCGAGGCCGAGGCCGTGGAGGTCGAGGCTTTGGTTGGGGCCCAGGCCGCGGGCCTGGAACTCGGGGTCGAAGAGCACGCGCAAGCCCGCCAGGCGGCCGATGGTGAGAAAGATCTCGGACGACGTTTGGTTGTTCACCTTGATCGCCGGCAAAGGCTCCTTCAGCGCGAGCTGCAGTTGCGGGACGGGCAGCGCGCTGGCGATGCGCCGCTCGTCTTCGGCCATTTTGCGTTCGAGCGGGCGGCGGATGCTGGTCTCGCGGTCGAACTTGGGCAGCTTCGACAGGGCGATCAATTCGCGGACGCGGTCGCGCTCCTGGGGAGCGACTTCGGAAGCGGGATCGAGCTGAATGGCGCGTTCGAAGGACGCCAGCGCCTCATCGAATTGCCTTGATCGCGGAGCACCTGGCCGTCGTAGACGCGGTACTGGGCGGCGAAGGCGCGCAGGCGATTCACCTCCACTTGGTAGCCGATGTCATGCCGGTCGGTGGCCAGGGCCTGGGTGGCGAGTTCGAAGGCCTTCTCCATGCCGGCGGTGGTATCGAGCGCTTCCTGCTGGCGGGCTTGGGAGATCAGCCGGTCGCCTTGGCGAGTGGCGGCGCCCAGCAGCGCGGCGAAAGCCAGGAGGAGCACGGAGCGGCAGGGCTTCATCTGAAGAGATAAGGGCGGGGGCGGGGCGGAAAACGGACAAGGCGGGCGCCGCTTCTTGGCCAGAAGCGGGCCCGCCCCAGGGAGCGATCAGTTCCGCGGCGCGGATCCGATGACGGATTTCAACTGCTTGGTGGTGGACTTCGCGGTGCACGTGCAGGCGCCGGCGACGAAGTTCGCCGGGCACTGCATCACGCCATTCGTCTGCAGATTGCAGCTGGTGACGGTGAGCGGGTACTTGAACGTGAAGGCGCCCTCGGCGTCCGCCTGGGAGGGCACCTGCGGGCCGGTCCAGTTAGGGAAGCAGCGGGTGCCGTCGTCGCGCCAGCCGTCGGGGCAGGGCGTGGAGGCGATGCCGGGGGTGGAGATCTCGTAGCCGATGGGCGTGTCGTAGCAGAGCCCGGCGACGAGCTCCTTGCCCGCGTCGCAGCGAGGATCGGAGGGACGCCGGATGTGTTTCAGGGCGCCGCTGGTGAGCGATTCGCCGTCGGCGGAGAGGGTGGCGTCGGCCGTGGAGCCGGCCACGCTGAGGGAGAAGGTGCGGGCGATGCCGTCGCGGACGGCGGCGGTGCCCGGCGGGGTCCAGTTCCCGATGGCGTTGATCTGGCCCGTGCTGGTGACTTGGATCTTCTTTGTGTTGTCGCCGTTCCAGGCCCAGACGCCCGCCAGGGAAGTGAGATTCACGGCTTCCACCGCGGTGGGATGCATGGGGCACGTGGCCGCGGCGGAGCCGTTGGCGTTCACCAGCACGGGCACGGGTACGTAGGCCATGTCTTCGGTGTAGATGCGGATCTCGCCGTTGATTTTCGCGCTGCCGGTGGAGCGGACAGTGATGTTACAGGATTCGGTGGGCTTCAGATCCCTACCGAGGCAATCGGTTTCGGGAATGATGGTGCAACCGGTGAACGCGGGAGTCCGGATTTCCGTCACCCGGGTGGGCCGCATGGCGGTGAGCTTCACGGTTTTCGCGGTGGTGGGATTGCCGTTGCCGAGTTCGATGGTGGGGGTGTCGAGCTTGAAGTAGTCGCTATCGCAGCCCTTGTATTTGGCGAAGGCGACGACCGCGGCGGAGAGGCCGGTGGGATCGAGGTTGGTGAGTTGGTTGTAGTCGAAGGTCTGGGTGATCTTGGCTTTGCCCATGTCTTCGGCGGAGCGATTCATGGCGGCAATCGTCCCCTGCTTGTTAATGCTGTTGCCCGCGACGGTCACGCCCACGTTGGAGCCGATGTTGAGCCCGAGAGCCACCAGGTTCTGGGGCTTGATGAAGTCTTTCCACATGGTGGTGGCCAAACTCTGGGCCGCCGCTTTCGTGGCCGCCTGGGAAGCCGTCTTGGCGGCGGCCTGCGCGCTGGCCTTCGCCATGGTTTGGAAAGCGGCATCCGACGCCTTCTTGAGCGCCGGTCCCACGCCGGCGGCGCCGAAGCAGAAGGAAACGAAGCTGATGGCGGCGTTGATGGTGGAGAGGGTCATGTCGGCGATGGCGAGGCCGCAGCTCGGCTTGTCGGTGGCGCAACCGGCGCCACACTGCGTGGGATACTGCGACGTGCACTGTCCCCAGCACACGGGTCCGGCGCCCTGATAGTTGCCGACGCAAGGCGTGTAGCACAGGCCATTGTCCAGCGCGGTGCCGGGAGGACAAGCGCCGACCTTGGTGAGCACCGTGCGAGTGCCGGAAGGTTTGGCGCAGAACGCGCCGTCATCGCGGAAGCCGTCGGGGCAGATGGGGCTGCACACCAGGTCGCCCACCTTTTTGAAGCCCGCCGGACAATTGGCGTAGAAGCTCCCGGCGCTCTTGTAGCAGCCCACCGTGGGATTATCGGCTTCGCATCTGTCCTGGAACGTGTAGAGGCGCGTGGTGATGGCTTTCGGCTTGGCGCAGGAGACACCGATGTCGGTGAAGCCGGCTGGGCACACTCCGTAACACCCCACGCCCACGCCCTTCATGTTGGCCGGACAAGCCGGATAGCACAGGCCGCCTTCGTCCTGCGTCCCCGGGGGACACTGCTGGCTTTGGGGCAGCACGCCCACCCCGCGCGTGTAGCTGGCTTTCCAGCAAAAATTCTCTTGGGCCCGCAGGGGCTCCTGCGCGGTGGCCGCCAACAGGATGACGGCCATCCAGGGCGCCACCGTCTGCCGAATCGTCATGGGATCTCCTTTCGAACGCTGTCAAATGGCACAGGGCGAGGAGGGGGCCGGAACGGGACACCGGTCTCAACGCAGCGGCAGCACCGGGCGGCGGGTGGGCACGGCCGTGCACGCGCACGCGCCGGTGGGAGCGAAGTTCGCCGGGCAGCGCGCCGCGGGGTTGGCCGGGAGCACGCCACAATCGGAAACCAGCACCGGATACGGCCAGGCCCCGCCGGATGGCCCATTCCAGGCGGGCCAGCATTCATCGGCGACGCCGCGGAAGCCCGCCGGACAGGCGGGCGCCTGCGCCGTGGCGGATTCCAACGTGAAGCCGGGCGTCACGCGATGGCAGACGCCGGCGAAAGCCACCGTGCCCGGGCCGCAAGCCGGGCCGGGCACGGCCTGGGCCGGACACAGCGCCGCGCGGTCCGCCGCCGCCAATGCCGCGGCCACGCCGCCGCGATCCATCGACCACGGCACGTCGAAGTCGAACAGCCCTTCGGCTTTCGCTTCGGCGAGCTCGCCGAGCGCGCGGGCCCAGAGCGACTCCGCGTCGCGCGGCGGCAGTGCCGAGCGCCAGGCGCGGCTCTGCACCTCCACCGCCGCCGGAGGCTCCACCGGATTGGCGCGCGAGGCGGCCAACGCCACGCCCGGCAGGCCAGCGCGCAGCGCGGCGCGAACCGGCTCGGCCAGCAGCGGTTGCGCGGCCAAGAGCGAGACCAGGGCCGAGGCCGCCGAGGCGTTGCGCGGATCGCCGGGGAGAGCGCCGCAACTGGCCGCATCGCGGGCGCACCAGGCGCCGCAGGGCACGGGCAGGTGGGCGGGGCAGGGCGCCAGGCACCGGTGCGCCGCCGTGGTCCAGCCCGAGGGGCACGGGGTGACGCAGCGGCCGTCTTCAAAGACACTGCCCGCGGGACAAGCGGGAAAGCCGAGCGAGCGCGAGGCAAGCTGCTTCCGGCAAACGGCGCCCTCGTCGCGGGTGCCGGCCGGGCAGTTGCTGGCGCACACCAAGTCGCCCAGCGGGCTCGCGCCTCCGCCGCACGGGCCCACCCACAGATGCCCGGCCCGCGCGCAGGCGCCGGGCCCGAAGCGAGCTTCGCAGCGCGCGCGTGGCCCGGTGTCGAAGTCGAACGGGCGATCCCCGGTTTGCCAGCCGAACGAGGGGCGGCTGGTGGGGGCTGGCTTGCGGCAGGCGTCCTCTTCCTCGGTGAAGCCGGCCGGGCACAACGGCGAGCACGTGAGGCCGGCGGTCCGGGAGCCCGCCGGACAATTGGTGGCGCAGGCCAAGCCCAACCGGGACATGCCTGGGGGGCAGGCTCCGCCGCCCATCGTGGCGCCCCGCGCCGTTCCGGGCCGCAGGCAGACGTCCTCTGGCCCGGCCGCCGCACAGCCCAGCGCGACCAGCAATCCCCATGAGAAACGTGAGAACACCATCCATAGGCTTCAGGGCGGGCACTCCCGGAAACCGGGACAGGGGAATTGGCAGGCGTGGACGAATCGACTAGACTAAACTCCATCGACCCGAACCAGAACACCGTCGCCGGGCTCATGGAAGCCCTGCGCCGCGGCGAGCCCTTGGCCACGCGGCGGCTCTTCGACCTGTTTTATCCGGAGCTGCGCCGGCTGGCGGGCCAGCGCATGCGGGGCGAAAAGAAGCATCATTCGTGGCAGCCGACGGTGCTCGTGAACGAGCTGTATCTGGAGTTCCTCAAGATCAAGTCGCTCAAGGGGGGCGCCAACGCCCAGGACGAGAAAGAGCAGTTTCTCCGGCTCGCCGCCTTCCTGATGGCGGCGGCTGTTGATCCATCATGCGCGTCCGGTTGCGCCAACGGGTGGAGCAGGTGGAGATCGGCGACGACTTCGGGCTCGAGATTCCCGAACATGAATCGCTGGTGGACATCGACAAGGCGCTGGCGGAGCTGGCCGATATCGATCCGAAGCTGCGCATCCTCGTCGAGATGCGGGTGTTCGAAGGGCGGACCATGGAGGAGATCGCCCACGAACTCGAATGCTCGACCAAAACGGCCACCCGGTACTGGAACTTTGCCCAGCACTGGCTGCAGGAGCGCCTGGGTGATCGAGCTTAAAATAATTTAATGCCGGACCCGGTCCCAAAGTGGCGCGCCAAAGCCCCTTCTCCTAATGGGGACATGTCGTTGGTGATGAGGACCGACAAATGGCGCGAGGCATGGGAGCTGTATCGCGCCGGCGAGGACGATCTTCCAGGCGCGGACACGGAGGTGTCGCGCCGGGTGGAGGCCCTGCGCTCAGCGGAACCGGAACTGGAAGCCTCGCTGCGGGAAGAAGACGCCCGGACCCTGCCGGCCGCGATCGGTCCTTATCGCATCATCCGGCGGCTGGACGAAGGCGGCATGGGGCTGGTTTTCGAGGCGGAGCAGGAGCAGCCCCGCCGCCGGGTGGCGCTGAAGATCATCCGGCCGGGCTTGGCCACGCGCGACCTGCTGCGCCGTTTCGAAGTGGAAGCGCAGGTGCTGGGGCGGCTGCAGCACCCGGGAATTGCGCAAATCTTCCAAGCCGGCACGGCCGATCACGGCTACGGCCCGCAGCCTTACTTCGCGATGGAGTACATCGAGGGGTTGCCGCTGACCCGGCACGCGGCGGAAGCCGAGCTGCCGCTGGCCGAGCGGCTGCAACTGCTCATCCGGATCTGCGAAGCCGTCGCGCACGCCCATGAGCGCGGCATCATTCATCGCGATTTGAAGCCCGGCAACATCCTGGTGGACCGGCACGGCCAGCCGAAGGTGCTGGATTTCGGGGTGGCGCGGGTGACCGACGCCGAGGTGCAGGCCACGCGCCACACCGACGTCGGCTTCCTGATCGGCACGCTGGCCTACATGAGCCCGGAGCAGTTGCGCGCCGATCCTCTCGAGATCGATACGCGCACCGACGTCTATGCGCTGGGCGTGCTGTTGTTCGAGCTCGCCACCGGGCGGCTGCCCTACGACACCAAGGGCCGCACCTTGGCAGAGACGCTTCGCCTGATGGAAGACGGGGAGCCCGCGCGTCTGCGGACGCTCGACCGCAAGCTGACCGGAGACCTGGAGACCATCGCGGCGAAGGCTCTCGAAAAGGACCGGACCCGCCGCTACGGCTCGGCGGCGGAGCTGGCCGGCGACTTGCGGCGGTATTTGAATCATGAGCCGATTCTGGCCCGGCCGGCCTCCGCCGCCTATCAGCTACGCAAGTTCGCCGCCCGCAACCAAGGGCTGGTGTCCGCCGCGGCGGCGCTGCTGCTGGTGCTGGTGGCGGGCGTGCTGATCAGCACCCGGGAAGCCATCCGCGCGACGCGCGCCGAGCAGGCTGCTCTCCGGAGCGAGAAGGCCAGAGAGCGGGAACGCGACCGAGCTCGCGCGGCCGAGCAAAAGGCCGTCCTGGAGCGGGACCGCGCGATGGCCGCCGAGGATCGGGCGCTCGCGGACCGGAACGACGCGATGCTGGAACGGAATCGCGCCGATGGGCAGGCGGCCACCGCCCGCGCGGTGAGCGACTTCCTGCAATTCGACCTGTTGGCCCAATCGAGCGCGATGGGGCAAGCCGCGTCCGGCCCCGCCGGATCCGGAACTGAAAGTGCGCACCGCGCTCGATCGGGCCGCCGCCCGCATCGCGACGCGGTTCGCCCGGGAACCGCTGGTGGAGGCGTCGCTGCGGGCCACGATCGGCCAAACCTATCTGGAACTGGGGCACCCGCCCGAGGCCCGCGTCCAACTGGAGCGCGGCCTGCAATTGCGGCAACGCCATTTGGGTCCCCGGCACCTGGATACGCTGGCCACGCTCAATGTGCTGGCCGCGGCCGTGCGCGCGCAAGGCAACTACGGCGAAGCGTTGAAGCTCTGGACCGAGGTGCATGAGGCCCGGGCCGCCGTGCTGGGACCGGAGCACCCCGAAACCCTCCGCTCCGCGCAGGGGAAAGCGGCCACGCTCCGCCTGCTGGCCCGCAACGAAGAGGCTTTCCGCCTGCAAAGCGCCGTGCTGGCGGCGCGCCGGCGCACGCTGGGCGAACGCCATCCGGACACGCTGCGCTCGCTCAATGATCTGGGGCTGGTGGAGCTGCAGCGCGGACGCTTCTTCGCCGCCCAGGAGCTGGAAGCGGACGCCGCCCGTCTCCGGCGGGAGGTGCTCGGGCCCGAGCATCCCGATACGCTCATGTCCCAGCACAATCTCGGGCTCGCCCAGGCCGAGAACGGGAATCTGGCCGCGGCCGCCGCCTCGCTCGAAGCCGTTTGGCAGGCCCAGAAGAAAGTGCTGGGCCCGTGGCATCCCTCCACGCTGCACACCGCCAGCGGTCTGGCCGCGGTGCTCCAGCGCAGCGGCCAATTCGCGGAAGCCGCCGCGCTCCACAAGGATTCGCTCGACCGCGCGCGCCAGGTGAGACGCGAAGGTTATCCGGAAACGCTGCAAGCGCAGACCCAGCTGGGCGGCCTTTACGTCGCCATGGGCCGGGCGCGGGAGGCGGAGGCGTTGA